>ML978224.1:0-12926 GCA_010015745.1 Setomelanomma holmii
GAACGTGAAAATCTGAGTGGCGCACGGGCCATTTTGAAAAGATTTCAGCTCACCAGGGAGCTGAAAGACAAAAGAAGGCAGCGCGCCTGCCACAACGCCTGCAGCGGAGGGAGAGTGCTGGGAAACAGGTTTAAGAAGGCATTTGAGTCGTGTTCTGATGAAAAATCGATGGATATCGATCTTTCATTGACCTGGAAAAGTTGATGTTTGGTTGAGGTTGTATTGTGTGAAGCTACGAACAGTATGTATATATATATGGCTGTAAACAGTGCTAGTGTGGGACAGGTAGTCGCATCTCATCAAAGGTGAGTAGCAATTACAAACGAGGCAGGAGAGACTCCAAGGCGTGACAGGAGAGCAGGTAATGACATGCTTCGCTGTTGAAAATGTAGTCTGTGCTTGCGCACCAATAAAGCTATGATTGCAGCGAAATTCTGCGGATTTGGATCCTTTCCATGGCAAGTGACATTGTTCTGCGCCTTTCAAACCGGCGCTTCATAGTCCGGGTGATGAGCGTGTCAAGGGTTTGATTTTCTGGCGCGTGCAGTCGTCTGCTGATTGGCTGTCGGGCCGCGCCCGTGCACTAGTCTTGGCGACTCTCCAGTTTCGGGGCCGAGAAGAACAGGCGAGGCCCATCAACAACATCACCTCACATTTCATCATCATCTGTCAGGACCCAAATCCCGGATAGAAGACCAACCACTCCTAGCATGAGGAGAATTTGTTTCGATATCCTGAAGCCTCGCTCTCTTTCACACGCCTGCTTTGGCCTACGGCAGGAACTATCCACCGCTCGGCAAATGGCACTGTATTCGACGAGAGAAACACTACAAGCCGGCAAGGTATCATCGAGTATCAGCGATCCAGAACATACGTTCTATAATTACACATCTGGTAGATGGTTGTAAGTAGCTAATGAACCTTGACATTTCCGTACTTGAATTGATAGGTCGAAACCACCGCAGGTACAACGAGCGTTTGCGTCTCTCTGAAAGGCGACGTCATTTTGACATCCATGAGCTCTGTCAGGCTGTTGCCAAGTCTGTCGGTCGTTCCACTGATGACATCACTACCTTCGCAAAAATTGCTGAAGGTGGTTCATACCGTATCTTTGAAGCGACATTTCAAGATAGGATGAATGTGATTGTGCGACTTCCATACCCTTCCACAGTACCTCGAGAATATGGTGTTGTCAGTGAGGTCGCTACAATGGAATATCTACGTCTGCATGGTGTTCCAATCCCGAAGGTCTTCGACTGGAGTTCATCAACGGACAATCTAGTCCGGTCTGAATATATCATCATGGAAAAGGTTCAGGGTAAGGAATTGGAACATACTTGGTATACGATGACGGCAAAAGAGAGAATGGCTGTCGTGGAGAAGATTGTCGACATAGAGAGGATGCTATTTGCGATACGATTTCCTGCCAGTGGCAGCATATACTTTAAAGACTCTATGGGTACCCGAACTACTACAATTGACCTGCCCTTGGCTGCCAATCGTGGCAAAACGGATAGGGTTTGCATTGGGCCTTCCACTGAATTCCTTTGGTGGTATCAAAGGCGAGACGAACTGGCCGTCAATCGAGGACCTTGTAAGAAATCCTTACTCCGTATTCTGTTCGCTCTTGATTAACTGGAAGGATGTAGGGGAAACGCCCAATGAGCTGTTAGAGGCAGTTGGTCATAGAGAATTGGCCTGGTTGCAAAAGTTCGGCAAGCAACGTTTCCCCTGTGAACCGCTCTATAGAGAATTCTACGGTCGTCAAGAAGTCGACCCGCAGGTGCAAGTAGACAGCTTAAGGGATTACCTCAAGGTTGCTCCACACATTATTCCCGAAAATCCGGAGTTATGTCAACCAACGATCCGTCACCCAGATCTCTCACCTAACAACATCTTCGTCTCTGAATCTGGCGACATTACTGGAGTGATCGACTGGCAACACAGCACCATACTTCCGATGTTCCTGCAAGCCAAGATTCCCAAGCATTTTCAAAACTATGGAGATGACGATTCGGAGAATTTCCGACGTCCAGAGCTGCCTACGAATTTCGATTTCTTGGAGGAGAGCGAGAAGGCAAATGAGTTAGAGCTCTATCGCCGACGACAGCTCCACTATTTCTACCTGGGATTTACCAGTACCAACAACAAGCCCCATTTTCATGCAATGGGAAAACATGACCTCATTGTACGAAACCGACTCTATGACACTGCTGGCAGACCGTGGGAAGGCGACAACACATCACTCAAAGCGGAACTAGTACAAACATCGACTTACTGGCCCGATATTGCTACTTCAGCAATGAAAGAAGCTAACTTTCCCGTCAAATATCCTGACGCAGATGTCACAAACTGCCTCAATATCGACGCAAAGCAGAAGATTGCGGATGCACAAATGCAGCAATTGCGCGACTTCATTGGAGTCAACATTGACGGATGGGTGCCGACGGAATACTACGAAGAGGCGAGGGAGAAAGAACGATATATCAAACAGCAAATGCTAGAAGCTGCGGAGACGGAGGACGAGCGGAAGGAGTTAGACGAACATTGGCCCTTCCAGGATCACGAAGAGTTGGATTAAGGTGGCCAGAGGTCGATGCGGCGCCGCCAGTGCCAGAGGACCATGAGGTGCAGATGGTCGAATCGCTAGAGCCAACGCAGCCAGGAGCATCGCCATGGAGGGCCCTGGAGGCTCGAATGTATTGAGATATTGTGGTTGAGCTGGCTTGAACTATACTGGGTGCTTAGGGCTGTTCAAAGTACTTACAAAAAAGACGCGAACTGGTGCCGCGCATGATATACAAATATGTGCTCCAATTTCAATACTTGCAGACGTTGAATGAGTGTGAAATAACGGGCAACACGTCTAGGGAAGATGGGCGACCTGATAATTAGTCTGGGGAGCTATAGCATGCTGGAGCGGCGTCTGCGCAAGCGCGCACGGCAGCGCTGGATCGCGTTTGCGCGTGACGACTAGCAGGGCGCGAATGCCCAATTTAAGCTCTTCCTGCAGCCGCTGTGCGTGAGGCTGAGGTCGATGCGCACGCAACCTCACCCCGCCACAGCTAGAATCATGACCTCTGCGGTCTTCAATCCTCGATGCGCACGGCGTCGCAGAATCAACGCGCAGCTCAAGTCTGCCCCAGAGTGGTGTGCAGCACCGTGATGCCCTCAACGTGACGCGTTCTCAGACTGCAGCACGCATGGCGATCGTGCACCGGCACAGCTTCACGAGGCTGACCGCCAGCAAGCAGAACGATGAACAGTCTTGCTTGCACGTAGGTCGCTCCTAAATTCGAACACTGACCAAAAGTAATGTACAAAACAGCCTGTCGAATGCACTCACCAGACCCACAGCGGTAGGCTCGTTGCCCATAGCAGCATGCGGCTGAGTATCACACAGCCCCAAGCCCCCTCAAACGCCAGCTTTGTAGCCTGCCCGATGCTAACGTACCGATCTCGTGCAGGTCGTGAGGCCTGCTCCACTGCTCCATACTTCCTAGCTCTCCCCGCTGCTACGCTTAGATCGCGAGTAAACTCGAACCACGGTCTGCACGCATGTTCCAGAGGAACATACGGGTGCGGTGATGCGCCTGCTGCGACGCTCATCGGCCGGCGACTTCGAGCTACGTTCTATCAGCAATGACAACCCTCCTCCGTATGCCATCCTATCTCACACCTGGATCGAGGATCAAGAGGTCACGTACAATGAGCTAGTAGCAGGTACAGGCAAAAACAAGGCCGGGTACGAAAAGATCCTGTTCTGTGGCAGACGAGCGGCGGCAGATGGCCTTGAGTACTTCTGGGTCGACACTTGCTGCATCGACAAGTCTATCAGCCATGAGCTCAGCGCAGCCATTAATTCTATGTTCTGCTGGTACCAGCGCGCATCCAAGTGTTACGTCTACCTATCAGATGTCGCTGTGACAGCAGAGATCGCCGACGCCGACGCATGTCGGATAACGTGGGAGGCAGCGTTTCGGCGGAGTCGGTGGTTCACGCGAGGCTGGACATTACAAGAGCTGCTAGCGCCGCCGTACGTCGAGTTCTTCTCCAAGGAGGGCAAGCGGCTGGGTAGTAGGATGTCGTTTGAGCAGGAAACCCATCAGATCACCGGCATTCCAGTGGAGGTGTTGAGAGGGCAAAGTCTCGCCGAGCGTAGTGTGGAGGAGCGCATGAGCTGGGTGGCCAAGCGCACGACGACATTGAAGGAAGATAAAGTGTACAGTCTGCTAGGAATCTTTGGGGTGTTCCTACCACTTATATATGGGGAAGGAGAAGTATACGCGACGTTGCGCCTAAGAGAAGAGATACACAGGCGCCAGGAAAGGCCGAGAGCAAGCAACGCGCTCTTCATGGTCCCCTTCTCAAGGGACGACTTATTCGTCGGTCGAGAGGACATCGTCGCCAAGATCAGCGAGCGCAGAGCAGCTGCACCAACGCATACTAGCATGGCCCTCGTTGGGCTCGGGGGCGTGGGGTGAGTACTGTTGCACCGTACCTGTAATGAGTTTGGCGCCCTGCCAGCAAAATCGATACCATGCGATTTCCTCACCTGTACCAAAAGGTACGCACGAGAATACTTAAGCTAAGTATTTCTCGCATAGTATAATATGTATAGATAGCGCTAGAGCTAGCACTAGCCCTAGTGGTTGAACTAGTCTAGCCTAGACTCTATGAGCGAAGGCCACGTGTATGATTGTGCGCCAACCTCGTTACAGTACCTACTCTAGACTGCAACGCTAACCAGAGGCCAGGAAGTCGCAGATTGCAATCGAGTATGCATACAGAGTCCAAACAGCAGAGCCGCACACGCTCGTAGTCTGGATACATGCGAGCAGCCCTATCAGGTTCCGGCAAGGATACAGAGACATGGCCGACAAACTTCTACTACCCGGGCGGGATGACCCAAAGGCAGACATGTTGCAGCTGGTACATGCCTGGCTGTCGGACAGGCGGAACGGACACTGGTTGCTAATACTTGACAACGTCGACGACGACGGCGTCTTCTTTGGTGATGACCAAAACGGCGCTGGCACTAGCACAAGCCCTGCGCAGGCAGTTGAAGCGGCAGATCACGGCAGGCCGCTTGAGAGCTTCCTTCCTCAGACAGCACACGGAACAATCCTGATCACGTCGAGAAATAACATCGCAGCCTCTAATCTCGTTGGCGGACACGGTGGCGTCGTCGAGGTGGAGCCGATGGAGGAAGAGGTCGCGCTGGCACTGCTCCACACCAGGGTGCCGTTTGGCGAGTCGAGCCGGGCAGACGCCAAGGCGCTTGTGCACGTGCTAGAGGGCATACCTCTCGCAATTACGCACGCTGCAGCGTACATCAAGACGCGAGCATCTACCACGAGCATTTCCACCTACCTCGAGCTGTTCCGCGAGAGCGAGACCAACCAGGTGCACCTGCTCAGCAAGAAAGAGTGGAAAGACATCCGGCGAGACCATAGCATCCGGCATGCGGTGATTGCGACATGGCAGATCTCGTTCCAGCACATCCAGAAGACGGAGCAGCAGGCTGCGGAGCTGCTTGCGCTGATGAGCATGTTCGATAAGCAGGGCATTCCGCGCTGGCTGCTGCAGGGGACTACTACCCAGCTAGACTTCGACGACGCTCTAGCGCCCCTGCTCAGCTTCTCCCTGGTGAGGACGGAGATCGGGGCACAAGCATTGACGATGCACCGGCTAGTGCAGCTGTCAATGAGGAGATGGCTGGAGGCGGGGAAGGAGCTGGGCAGGTGGGTGAAGGAGTCAATCCAGGCTCTGAGTGCAGCATTTCCAAGCGGAGACTACCAGACCTGGGAGCGGTGTAAAGCACTGCTTTCGCACCTGAAAGAGGTTGTAAGCCACACGACAGACGACAAAGAAGGGTTGGGGAAGCAAGCGGCGTGCACTCTGAGCGCGGGATGGTATATGCTGCTAAGGGGCGAGTATACGGCAGCAGAGAGGTATCTTTGACTGTCGTTAGACATTAGAGAGAAGGTGCTTGGACCTGAGCACCCGCACACGCTCACCAGCGTCAGCCGGTTTGGGTCAGTGCTGGAGAGCCAGGGATAGTACGACGAGGCGGAGGCAATGCATCGACGAGCGCTGGAAGGAAGAGAGAAGGTGCTTGGGCGAGAGCATCCTGACACGCTCACCAGCGTCAGCAACCTTGGGACGGTGCTGTCGAGGCAGGGAAAGTACGATGAGGCGGAGGCGATGCATCGACGAGCGCTGGAAGGAAGAGAGAAGGTGCTTGGGCGAGAGCACCCCGACACACTCACCAGCGTATACCATCTAGCCTTCCTCTTTCATCGACAACAGCATTACTCTACTGCAATCGGGCTGTATCAGCGAGCATACGAAGGCTACACAAGAGCTCTAGGTATTCAGCATCCTACTACAGCAGCATACCTCAGCACTACAAATCTGCTTCAGAGCATGAATAAGTGTGACAGCTGTCACTAATAGCTAAGATGTAAGAATAGAGAGAAAACAAATGTCTCTCCTCTACAATTGTCCTGCAAATCCAAAGTCTACTTCTCCTGTTGTTATGAGCTTTATTAGTACATGCATACTGCCATACTGCAGTCTAAAGGATTCGAATAAGTTACCATCAGCGTTAGTTTTGAACCTAGCGGCTAAGCACAAAGCCGTGGCTGTGTGCTCACTGAGTCAGCAGCTGCAGACACGCTAAGAAGTTTAAGACCTGCTTAGCTTAGCAGCAAAGATAAAATAGGACGCGGGATCATCCGAGCCATGCTGGCTCGTGCGTTATTAGCCCGGATCAACGACTAGCTGCCGGGCGGAAGTACCAGCGGGCGTGGCGGCCCTGCATAATTCGCTGTGCGACAGCAGCCACAATAAAAGTAATGACCTCCGCACACTCTAGGACGGCGTGCAGGCTCAGATAACACTTCTTAGAAGATTCAAACAGCTCCAACAGCGTTGTGGTGGCGCTATAACAAAGGACGTCCAGTCTGCGACGGACTGAGTCTCTTCGCCGATCGGGCGGCCAGGCGACGATGCGATGTTTTTTTTTGTATTGGCTGGGTACAGTGTGCTCTTCGATAGGGGTAGCAGGAGACTTACGAGCATACATAGCAGACACTAGGGCGAGGGCTGAGTTGTAGATATTGTTTCTTGAAGTACCCCTCATGTTTTTCGAAGCGGGGGGTTTTTCGACCTTCAGGGAGAGACGTTAGCAGATCTTTCGCTAGTTGGAAGAGCTGGAATTAATTACTTCGTCGCATTTGACCCCGTTGAGTCTCCGGAAAACGCCCAGCTTGATAGGTAACCAGAAACCTGGAACAAGTAAGGGGCGGTCCACCTCCTTCATTATGACTTCTTTATTGAGCAGTTACTTCACGTCTTTCGTTATACTGTTACTAATACCTTTCCATCACCATTGCTCATCATCTGGTTGTTGATGTAACTGACACATACGCAGCATTCTGAAAGCTTCGCCGGAAGGGATGTCTTTGGGGCTCGAATAATGCTCTATTTCGTGGAGATTAGCCTTGCCGTAAGAAATGATATGGGTATGGAATATGCCAAAACTTGGCCCAATACCTTCAACATACAACCGAACGCTCCACCATCTTTTCTCCACTGGAAGTAGATCCTGCCCAGCTAGCACCAAATCGCGACCCTGCAGAACGCGCAGGGATTCATTTTCAAGATATCTAAGTTCCAGGAAGTGTCCGTTACTTGACTGTTTCAAAAGTGCATCTGGCTTGAGATTCGCTTCGCTCAACGCCACCTGTGATTGCTCATTGCATACAAGGACACAGAGACTGTTTGTTTCGCCATTTTGTATGGAATCCTCAACGGCGACACTGTATTTGGACCAAGGTGCACCATCTCCGTTCGGCCCTTCATTCCGAAGCGAGCTTATTCTTGTGATACAGAGGGAATCGGAAGGTACTCTAGCGGTCCCTCGAAAATATATTCTTTTGTCGATCATGATGAAGTGATGGGGAACAAGCACGAGTGTACGGTAGGAAAGGTGGAGCGAGAGAGGTGTTGAGGCCCAAGAACTTCTTAAGACTGGATCTGGGCGCATGCACGAGAGGCTTCTTTAGACGGAGATCCGAAGACAGGATCTGGAGAACGGCGATGCATTTCCTGGATCTGGGAGCACGCACGGGAGGCCTGCTTAGATGGGATGTCGGAAAACGACAGGATCTGGGAGCACGCACGGGAGGCCTGCTTAGACGGAGGTCGGAAGACAGGATCTGGAGTCACGTACGGGAGAAGCGCTTAGGCGGTAGAAGCTGGAGGATGTAACGACACAGGTAAGACAGTATGATCCGTATAGGGTCCGAACTCACTCAGGGGCATATGGGAGTGCGTGGGAGTTCAAGAGACACTGAATGATATTGCCACCAGGAGGTCCGATAATAGTCCGATACGGGTCAGTGTCTGATATGGGTTGGATATGAATCCAATATAAGTCAGTGTCTGATACAGATTCGATATGAATCCAATATGGCTCAGTGTCTGATACAGGGCCGATATGAATCCAATAAGGGTTTGATATAAGTCACTGTCTGATATGGGTCCAATATGAGTCCGATATAGCTCAGTGTCTGATATCGAACTGGAACAAAAGGGGAGGGAGGAGTAGGAGAGGCGATAGCGATGGCGAGTAGAGGGTGGGCATGCCATCACTTAAAGTAGGCGCCGGACCTCAGGCAATTTGGTTGTATGCGTCGTGCTATTCTTGGGATTCGCTCAAGCGCTGGTGGAAGTCGCAGCTTCGCCTCTCCTCACCTCCAAAACCCCGCTAGGCAGAGTGACAGGGGGACTCCGCTGCGCAAGGTTCGTTGAAGCGGCAGTAGAACAGGACCTAAGCGAGGTGGAAACGCCTCCAAAAGCGGCGGCCAAACAACCCCCAAAACAGCTGCATTTCCACTACTACATAGATATTAGAAGTAATAAAAGAGGAGCTGATTATAGTAACGTACTTCACAAGCGAGCTGATCATACAAGCGAGCTGATCACTCTGCCAAGCCCCCACCAAAATCTACTGTTACCTACAGTAGAAACGTGATGGCTCAACAACACAACCAGTTACTACCTTCAAAAGAAGCTCGAATAGGCCTTGCGATTAAGGCTATCTAACAAGACGCAAATCTCTCTCAACAAAGCGCTGCAGCTATCTTTAACGTTCCTCAAAGTACACTCAGTACGCAACTCTCTGGAAAGCAGTGTCGACGCGATTGCACGCCTAACAATCGAAAACTTAGTCTAATAGAGGAGGACGTAGTTGCGGAGGATATACTTAAACTCGACGCGCGAGGATTTTCGCCCCGGCTTGCTGCTGTTACAGATATGGCCAATCTCCTGCTTAAGGAGCGCGGCCAGCGGCCAGTAGGCGTTCACTGGGCTAACAACTTTGTCAAACGTCGCCCTGACCTCAAAGTCAGTTTCAATCGCAAGTACGACTACAAGAGAGCTCTCTGCGAAGATCCTGAGGTCGTGCGAGGCTGGTTCTGACTTGTAGAGAATACGAAAGCTAAGTACGGTATACTTGATGAGGACTCATACAACTTCGACGAGTCTGGCTTCATGATAGGCATGATATCAACTGGAGCAGTAGTCACAGGCTCTGAGCGTCAAGGACGGCCAAAGACGGTACAGCAGGGTGATCGAGAGTGGACTACGGTGATCCTGGGCATCAACGCGACTGGGTGGGCAATCCCACCCTTTGTCATCTTCCAGGGCAAGAACCACCTCTCTGCCTAGTACCAGGAGGAGAGCCTGCCTTCAAATTAGGTTATTGCAGTCTCTGAGAACGGCTGGACAACAAATAAGCTTGGCCTGACGTGGTTAAAGCACTTCGACGTTCATACAAAGAAGCGTACTCTAGGCACAGTACGATTACTCATTCTTGACAGTCACAAGAGCTATAACTCGCTCAATTTCCAGCAGTACTACAAGGAGAACAATATCATCACTCTCTGCATGCCTTCTCACTCATCGCACCTCCTGCAGCCTCTTAATGTAGGTTGTTTCTCGCCTATGAAGAAGGCATACAGCCGCCAAGCTAAGAACTTGATGCGCAACAGGATCAACTACATCACCAAACTTAAGTTCTTGCCCTACTTTATTGCTACTTTTAAGAAGTCTATTACTAAAAGTAATATCCAAGGAAGCTTTTAAGGCGCTGGCTTGGTTCCACTTAACCCAGAGGCGGTGATATCAAAGATAGACGCCCGCCTTCGTACACCTACACCACCTACTACTAAAGACCTCCTCTAGGTGTCTAAAACCCTAAGCAATACCCTAGAATTTGGGTCGCAATCAACACTGCTTCGAGAGAGGATTCGAAGGCATGTAGATAGCTCGCCTTCAGCAATAGTTGATGCTCTTAAAAAGCTCTCAAAAGGCGCAGCAATAATCTCAAGTTCCTTAGTGCTAGTGCGCAACCAAGTCAAGGAGCTTCAAGCAGCTAACGAGGCCACCTCACGCCGTAAATCACGCAAGAGAAAGCGTATACAGGTAGAGGGCGCTCTTACAGCTGAAAAGGGCGTACGCTTAACTACTTTGAAGGAGTTTGCAGCGCGTAGTAATGAGAAGAAGGCAAAGAAGAGCGCACGCGCTGAGGGCAGTGAGCCATACCAACGGCGCTGTGGACGCTGCAGCGAGGCTGGGCACAATTCGCGCACATGTAAACAAGTAGAAGAAATAGTCTCTAATTAATGTAGAGTACTGTGCAGTACTGTACAGGACTGTTTTCTACTGTTGGGGTGTGTTTTCTACTGTAGGTAACAGTAGATTTTGGTGGGGGCTTGGCAGAGTGATCAGCTCGCTTGTATGATCAGCTCGCTTGTGAAGTACGTTAACGTACTTCACATGCGAGTGGCTCATACAAGCGAATGGCTCACGCTGCCAAGACCCCACCAAAATCTACTCTCACCTACAGTAGACACGCGATGTCTCAACAACACAACGAGCTACCAGCTTTACAAGAGGCCCGAATAAAGCTTGCGATTGAGGCTATCAAACGAGACGCGAATATCTCCCAACGACGCGCTGCAGACATCTACCGCGTTCCTCAAAAAACACTCAGCAATCGACTTGCTGGTATCCCCTTCCGACGCGATTGCACGCCCAACTCACGAAAGCTCACCTTATCAGAGGAGGAGGTGATTATCCATCATATACTCAGCCTTGCTGCGCGAGGATTCCCGCCCCGGCTTGACGCTGTAACAGATATGGCCAATCTACTGCGCAAGCAGCGCGGCCAGCAGCCAGTAGGCCTTCACTGGGCTAACAACCTCGTCGGACGTCGCCCTGAGCTCCAAATCAGCTTCAATCGCAGGATAGATTACAAGAGAGCTCTCTGCGAAGATCCTGAGGTCGTACGAGGCTGGTTCCGGCTTGTAGAGAACATGAAGGCGAAGCATGGCATCCTTGATGAAGATACCTACAACTTTGATGAGTCTGGCTTTATGATGGGCATGATATCAGCTGAGGCAGTGGTTACAGGCTCTGAGCGTCGAGGACGGCCTAAGACGGTACAGCAGGGTAATCGAGAGTGGACTACCGTCATCCAAGGCATCAACGCGACTGGGTGGGCAATCCCGCCCTTCGTCATCTTTCAGGGCAAGCACCACCTCTCTGCCTGGTACAAGGAGGAGAGCCTGCCTTCAGATTAGGTTATTGCAGTCTCTGAGAACGGCTGGACAACAAATGAGCTTGGGCTGCAGTGGTTAAAGCACTTCGACGCGCATACTAAAAAACGTACTGTGGGGAGAGTACGTTTACTTATTATTGACGGCCACGAGAGCCACAACTCGCTCGACTTCTAGAAATACTGCGAGGAGAACAATATTATTACTCTCCAGATGCCTCCTCACTCGTCCCACATTCTGCAGCCTCTTGACGTGGGTTGTTTCTCGCTGATGAAGAAGGCGTATAGGCGCCAAGCCGAGAGGTTGATGTGCAACGGGATCAACCACATTACCAAACTTGAGTTCTTACCCTGCTTTATTGCTGCTTATAAGGACTCTATTACAGAAAGCAATATCCAGGGAAGCTTTTAAGGCGCTAGCTTAGTTCCACTTGACCTAGAGGCGGTGATATCCAAGATGGACGTCCGCCTTCGTACACCCACCCCACCTGCTGTTGACGTCGCTGCCTGGGTGTCCAGAACACCAAGTAATTCCCTAGAAATTGGGTCGCAATCGACGCTGGTTCGAGAGAGGATTCAAAGGCACATAGATAGCTCGCCTACTTCAATAGTTGATGCAGTTGAAAAGCTCGCTAAAGGCGCTGAGAGGATGGCACATGAATTGGTGTTGATGAACAACCAAGTTAAGCAGCTTCAGGAAGCCAATGCAGCCGCCTCACGCCGTAAAGCGCGCAAAAGAAAGCGTATACAGGCAGAAGGTATCCTTACAGCTGAAGAGGGCGTGCGCTTAACTACCTTGAAGGAGTTTGCAGCGCGTAGTGATAGGAAGAAGGCGAAGAAGAGCGCGCGTGCTGAAGGCAGTGAGCCGACTCAAAGGCGCTGCAAACGCTGTGGGGAGGCTGGGCACAACTCACGCACATGTAAAAAGGAAGCAGAAATAGTCTCTGATTAATATAGAGTACCGTGTAGTACCGTACAGAACCGTCTTCTACTGTAAGGGCGCGATTTCTATTGTAGGTGAGAGTAGATTTTGGTGGGGGCTTGGCAGCGTGAGCCATTCGCTTGTATGAGCCACTCGCATGTGAAGTACGTTATACGTAATTCGAACTAAGCATAAAAAAAACAATCGACTAGCAATTGCAGTATCCACCTAATGGGTGCTCCCACTGGGCGGATACTACAATTGCAAGTCGAGGGCTTAATATAGGCTTAGTATACACCTCTACCAAGGCAGCTAGGCTTATTAGTGTCAGATATGAGCGCGTCTTGGAGGATTCCTGGCATCGATCTGTCAGAT